>OY754981.1:13392733-13397733 GCA_963576475.1 Molanna angustata
CATTACGTGTATGACAGAAATTTACATAATGTTCTATAAAGAAAGATATATTGTAAACCCTATTAGAAGCCAAAAATAATGATGTAGCCAAAATATAATTTGCATTGAGTTTATTTCGGACACTTAAATCAGATAAGAATTATACGAAAATAAAACAGGAATTTTTAAAATGTTCTTATTTTGAATGTCTTTATAGTTGCACATAATATGAAACATTGGGTTTTATCCCAGTGGGAGGCAAAGATATTATATGTCAAATTTTTACTTCGTAACTTCATGTATGGTGATGGTGCTTATTTTCAAACGAATAGATTTTCGTGAATCGAATATTTTTTAATTGCATACACATACACATTGGTAGAAATAGGTAAACACATTGGTACAAGTAGGTAAACAAATTGGTACAAGTAGGTAAACTTATTGGTACAAGATTTACATACACATTGGTAGGTACACGTAGGTAAACAAGCCAAAAATGAAATAATTTTTCTGGCGCAGTTCAAGGGTGACATCTGTGCGAGACACCGTCATCTCATTTATAAGGACTGTTGCTTTCATTGTTTACAAATAAACTTATTTCTTAATTTCTCAATAGATGGCGTTACAAAAAGGCTTTTCCGTTACTCCATAGATGGCAATAGTATAGTTCCTTATTTTCAGGTGAAATGTTACACACTATTCAAATATATAGAACTTGGAACTCAATAAGAAGGCATAATTGGTGAACGTTGCGCAAGCGCATAAAGTGATCACGTAAACCAGCCGGTGATAAGTCGTAAGCCCTGTAGGTGCCTCGAGTTCCTGGTTCTTCTACAATATCCCAACTATGTTTGTCAATAAAAAAGATTTTCGTGATTAAAATACACGTTTTTATCATTATTCTGTATGCATGTAGTGTTTTTATCATTATTCTGTATGTATGTAGTGTTTTTATCATTATTCTGTATGCATGTAGTGTTTTTATCATTATTCTGTATGCATGTAGTGTTTTTATCATTATTCTGTATGCATGTAGTGTTTTTATCATTATTCTGTATGCATGTAGTGTTTTTATCATTATTCTGTATGCATGTAGTGTTTTTATCATTATTCTGTATGCATGTGCCTACCGTGTGCTGTCCTTGAAATAATAAAATCAAATTAGTGATATATCTAAGTTTTCATCAATACGTAATTCGAAGACTGTAATCCATATTTTTCTTAGTATTTCTTTGTATATTTATAAATATATGGAGACAAATAAATAGATAAACCATTTACCTTTTTCATATTTCGTTCATTTTATGTACAATTGATTGCTTAAAATTATCATTTAAATTTGACTGTCTTGTACGACTGAGATAATTAATTTCATCAAAAAGAAAATACTTAATTGTAGGAAATTGGTGAAAATCCATAGGATTTTATTGATTTGCTTCACAGACATAATATTCATAGAAATAATCTCAATTTAAACAGGAAAATGCGAATATTTTTAATTTTCTATATTTCACAGAATTTCTTTTTCATTTAAAACACGCCGTCTATTATATCAAAGGTTTTTCGGGAAACTTAAAAATTTCATTAGCATTTGAGAAGTTTCTTTTTTTACAAATTTAGCATAAAATTTTCCCAGAGATATAAAACGCCTTATTAACGTTCACTAAGCGCTCACTTCCCATTTAGTCTATGTATCACAAGACCTTAAAAGAGTATTCTAAAATCTTTTCACCCCAAAACCACATGGCGTCTACAAAAGGGAGCAGAATATTCTGAATTAAACACTTTTTGATGAAATAAAATTTAAATTACGTGAATTATTTAAGTACTTACCTATCAAATGTGGGAAAGTAACTTTCACACCTTTATAAACATTTCCATGCCTATATAATAATATAGATATGATATATAATTAGTTTTAAATAAGCCAAGCATAAGATATTTAACAAAATAGATATGTTAAAAGGTATACTACGTCAAATATCTAATTATTCTTTGATTGACAGTTAATAAAAATACTATTTCTTAAAAAAACAAATAATGAATAACTTACCAAATAAAAATATGACGGTATAAGCGGTGATGATACTACTCCATTGATGCCTATGACAGCCCATTGTGATGCATTTAATAACTATTCAAATCACAAACAAGTGACACAATATGTAATTAACTTTTTAAATTAGATTGAACACTTAATCAAGATGGCCAGTGATTAATCATTGTTATAAATTCGATAAAACTTTTTGATAATCAAACGAATACACAATCTTCGATTTCACATAACTTTGAATTGCACGTCACATAATATGCGTTGCCTGTCTTCAAAATATGTAGAAAAATGAGATTCAAATCATCAGAGTTTTCACGAATTTCACACAGTCTTGAAATCTGAAACAAGGAAAACAAATACTTAAATACAAATAATTGACAAAAACATGAGTATCTTAATGAAAAAAGATTATCTGAAAGAATTTCTCAAAACAACATACAATACAATATAATAAGAATTAATTTCTATTGGGAATGATATACGAAGTGTAACTAAAGCTGTGTTCTTTCGTATATTTCTAGTTCGATATAGATATAAATAATAACTTAGTATACACCGGTTTCGAGAACAATGTTCTCATGTTCAGGATGACTTACGTACTCAATCGTATAAAATAAAAATTATGATTACGCCACAAAGTTACTTACGTGAAAATAAAACCGAATCAATATACGAGTAGATAGTTCAGTCCTGTTTTGACTACCAGTTTTTTCCTTAACTCTTATAATATAAATATATCAAACAAAGACAAGACAACTTACAGGTAGATACTAGAATGTTTGCTTTATTCAAAACGGAAATCCATAATAATGGAACATATCCTACATTCATCCTTATTCAACATACATGTACATCCTATCAATTAATCTTCCTCAACATAAGTATCTTATGTTTGGTCTTGTTGAATCTTGTATTATTTAGGTTGTTACATATTCCATTACGTTTTCATTTATATATTATGTGTCTGTATCAAAATTTGCTTCTTATTCTTTCGTATACCTTCTTCAATTATTTTGTTATTGTTTGACTTTACAATTCAATTCAACTACAATTCAATTTTTGTAATTTACGTAAATTTAATAAAACGTTTACAACTGCGATGAGCAAAGATTAAGAAACTATATCGATACCTAAACGATTAGTGTACTATGCATCTTGTAAAGCGGTCTTGGCATGATCCTGATTCACAAATTTTCAACATTTTTATGAATTGAGTTTATTCAATATTTTTTTATTAAAATATTTTATTATGAAAACTTGATAATTCTTCAATACCATTTTATGAAAGTGATATGCCTTTTTACCAATTTGAAAAAAAAAATTCAAATTTTGAGTTTCCTGAACATGGGGTCAATTTAAAATTAAAGATAGTTTAAAAATTGATAAGCACTATTCAGATATCCTTCAAAATCTAATGAGGCCTAAGAGTGTAGCAGATATATAAATTTGCAAATTTTGAAAAGAATCGAATGAGTACTTTAGTCTATAATCGATAAAGTAAAATAAATGCGCCACAGATACATTGTGATGAAACTTTCAGAATAAAATTTCAGCATGATACCTACTAGTTGATAATCTGCAATCAAAAAAATACCCTTAAAAATTGCGAAATCCCTACTCAATCCCCTTGGGCTAGTGAGGAGTAAAAACTTGAGCATTATTTGTGATGCTTCTATATATAGTGGTTTATGTACCGATAACATAATAAGCTATCTCTATAAGAAATGTTCAAATAACTTCAAACATTATCACAACAATAATCACAAGCTACTAAGAACAAAGTAACATAACTGATTAATAAAATAAATCTTTATTATTTTTTGTTAAGTTTCCCAGGTGTTGTTTTACGTTCAACGAACCTCGCCGCGGGTGGAATTTTCACTGACTGAAAAAGTTCCTCGCTCGTAGCGAAACACATTATGCAAAAGAACCATAAAACTTGCTCAGAGCGAAGGAGAGTATTTAGCGAGTGAAGTACTTATAAAATACACTTGGGTACTTTGTGCAGAGTGTATACATACACAAATGAATATAGATACACAAAACGAAAATAAATAAACATAAGGTCTGTGAGTCTCTTGAATAACATGAATAGTAAAATAACCCCACGAAATTAATCATCTGTTATCTCTGAAAAGCTCTCGTTTCGAACAATTATTTTTAGACTTTAAGATCTACCTGTTCCTCAGACGGAATTCTCCTTAGCTCGTTTTAGATAACCTAAGCACCAGAAATTAAGATCAGGGCCGGATAAATCATAAAATAATCAGGAACAAGAAGTTAGGACAGTTGTCTTAAAAGGGGCGCTTAAAATTCTAAAATGTTAATCATATAAATTAAAAATTCGCAGGTTTGGCGCTCGGTTCTCTTTGCGTACCCGGCATGATGGTGCGTATGTAAAAAATCCCGCTTTGTCATTTTAGACCCGATGTAATTTTACATAATTTTATATTGTTCTATATTTAAAATTCGAAATAAAATTGGGGGGGGGGGGTGGCGGATTCAAATAAATTGCTACGAGCGCAATAGCACTTTTATCCGGCCCTGATTAAGATGTTTGTATTATTGGTAGATATACATTATGTGATGACTCGATTGATGAACGAAAATATTATGTAGGTTTTTATGAATATAAATTTTCATATTGTATCTCATATCAAAAAAGAAAAGGAATTCAATTGCCAGCAGAGTTATTTTTACTATAGGTATCATAAAAATAACTGATGTTTAATGATTCTTGATAGTAAATAGGCCATTAATGCTCGTTTTATATTGGAGCAATTAATCATATTTTAATTTAGGTATAATTTTGAAACAAAACAGGTCGAAAGACGCATTAAATATCTAGTAGAGACAAAAAAAATCTGAGAAGAATTTATAGGAAAGTTACGATTTGTTAAAACAAATGTCTTTGTGTAGCTTGATCTCGCACATAGCACACAGCACATAGCACACAGCACACAGCACA